>OY728164.1:1612224127-1612234127 GCA_963277665.1 Viscum album | reverse complement strand
GATTGGGGAACTATTGAAAATATGTGTATTTGTTATTCCAGTATGGATGTTTATTGATTACTCAAGAAGATTGACTATGAATTCTTTGATCACCCACCTTCTTTATCTAGATGGGTTATTATCATGTTATCCCATTTATTGACATTTGGAAAATTATTGACATTATTGATGATCACAGACTACTAACGTGGGTTGATTATGCATTGCCATTCCATATTTTTCGTTATAGGGATAACCATGTTTTTTATTCATCTAGAGGATCCTTAAGGAATTATATGAAATGTCTCGTTGACTCTTATGGTGAATTCATTAGACTTAATCAATTTACGGATGGGGCTTGACATTATATAGCCTCATATGCATTGTCAGGTCTCATGAGACAGAATAGCTTGGGTTTTGGTGTATCTCTCTCCCCATATCAGAATGGTGTCTTAGAACAAGGCCTTAGAAACATGTTTTGATGTATAGAATTATGAATTCCATCTATACACTACTAAAGTTTTGATTATTTACAATAGACTATTAGTGATGGAATTATGTCATAAAAGGTCATTTGTGATGGGAGTTCATCGCTAATCCACCATGGAAAAAAATGGGGCCGTAATTGTGTTTATTTGCGACGGTCCATCACAAATAGTTATTAATTGCGATAGATAAATCATTTTTCACAAATAAGTATCATAATTTGTATAAATAATCAATTGGGATGGGTTGTGTGTCCGTCACAAATAATATTTATTTTCAAAAATATATGAAAATTAAAAAAATAATGAAAAAAAAATTAAATTAATTAAATAATTTAAATATATATATATATATATATTTAAAAATAATTTAAATATTAAAATTTAAAAAAAATAAAAAATTTAATAAATAAATATACTTAAAAATAATTAAAAATCATTTAAAATATTAAAATTAATTAAAAAAATTAAGAATAATTAAAAATAATTAAAATAAGTTAAAACATTAAAAATAATTAAAAATAATTAAAAAAATTACAAATATTTAAAAATCACTAAAAAAATTAAAAAAAATTAAAAAAATAAAACATACATAACAGTAACACATCATTTAAAACATAATATGTTTGTCATAAAAAATTACAAAACAGTTATAAAACTTCATAAATCATCAATTGTCATCATGTGAAGGAGGATCACTCGAACGACCAGGAGGAAACTCCATATCAATGCTACATGCAAGTCACCGCATACACTCTATCATCTGCTCATCTCTCTGACGCTACTGCTCACGCTCATCCTCCCTCTCTTTCTGTATCTTCTTTATCATCTCATCCTAAGCTCTCAACCTCTCCTAATATTCTATAGTAGATGAAGGCATCAACGATAACTCTCCGCGATCTCCCTTCACACTCATTGATTCCATCTTATAAGTACTATAATAACTCGTTGGGGTCAGTTGAGAACTAATACCCATCACCCAGCCTTTCTCAACACCTTACAAAGTCGCCTATATCTAGGCCCCCTCATTCTAACTTGAATCACCAATGGAATATTTTTCACTCTCAACTTTACTTTCCCATGAATGAGAAGTCATATCCTTATACATTTCCTTTAAATATAAGAAAAAATTAGAATAAAAATAAAATTAATATCCATGGTTTTTAAAAAAAATTACTAACTATAATATGTCATTGTCAGTTGCCTACAACTTCTCATGTATGGGGATTAGTGTACATCTTCTTATAAAGTTCAAACTCCATAAAGTATGGGTCAGTAGCAGCCTATATAATAAAAAAAACATGTTATAGTTAATGTATATATACACTAATAAATAATATCACTTACCATATTTCATCGATGTATTCCAAATTTATGACTTCTATCCTTATGTGTGACCTCTTGCCTCCCCAGAATCTAACATCTAGATGATGACCTCCTCCTAAAAGTATCTCTTAACCAGAAGGAGAACAGTTCACCCCATGCTAAAGCTGAGATATAGTCGGGTCGATCAGATATGCAAGACTGGTCAAAAATAGTAGAAAACACTTTATCTATAGCCCTCTTTCTGAGGTTGTGTAGAAACTGATGAAAGTGCTCACATATAAAAATATCTCATTCCTCTCAGATATGATCTCATAGTCTATCAGAAATCTAAGAAAACAAATTAATTTAGAAAATTAATGAAATGTTAGTAATTAAATAAAATTTAAAAAGTATATATTATTTAATAATTTAAAATATGATGGTCAAATATCTGGTGACACGTGGCGATGGGAACCAGGTTACATGACACCCATAGCTCAGAACAATGATTTACTAGAATCACATTGGCCTTCCAAACATATAAATGTGAAAAACTATGAAAATAAAAATAAATAATAATAAAATCATTACTAAAATTAATACAAAAAGTTAATATGAAATAAATATGATAAATAATTAAACATACCTTCATAAATAAGGATCAAAATCAACAGATGGTTGTTTCTCTAGAACAGGGTCTGAAATCATTAATCGAGGAAGACCGCACCCCCCCCCCCAATAGGCACACCATCCTAAGGATTAGATGAATCGGTCTCATTAGAAGGAAGTGTGGAATCAGTGAGAGAATGAAATAGATCATCAGGATCATCTCCAGCCATCTAGAAATAATATTCTTACATGTAATAAATTGTTAATATAGATATCAAATATAAAAAACTAATAAATAAAAAAATATATTAATCTTACATGTAACAAATTGTTAATATAAATATAAATTACAAAAAACTAATAAAAACCAGAATATAATAATTACTTGTAACTAAAGACCTGAATATAATACATCAATCATCATATTCTTTATCATTTTCTTTGAGATCAAGGTCCTTATCCGCATCTTCTTCTTCATCAACTTCGGTACGAATTTTAGTTTCATCATCCACAATTATTTCATAAACATTATCTATATCATTGACACTTAACTAGGAGTATTAATCATTGATATTTATATATCATCAGTTAAGAGATATATTTTGGGTTGTTTCATGAAAAATTTCATTATGTTTCACTTCCATTGAACAATTTTTCTTTACAATAAACTGATTGTCATGTGATTTCATTTTTAGCACACTCCACCAGTCCTTCAAATCTCTTAAAACATCACAGTAATTTTCATAATAAACTTGATGTTCTTGATGTTTGAATAGAAATGGTTCATTTGATTCAAGAAGACTTTAATATTTAATGTTAACGACTCCATGTCATGGATGAACTCACAACCCTCAATCAGTATCAAAAAAATGACATTTAAACATTGTTACATAATTTGGTCCCAAATAACATAACTTAGTTATTTCATCTAGCATACCATAAAAGTAAAAATAACTTTCCTTATGATAGTATCCTTTCAAACAAACATAACTATTCATTGTTTTCTTTGAGTCACTATATATGTGTGTATGTAATTGAAATCAATTAACCACATACCCATTGTAACATTTTAGGAATATCAATAGAGGGTTTTTTGAGCACACATAATCATCTATCAATTTTATTTTCATGTTGTGTTGCCTATAAAAAATAAAAAATATAAATAATAGATATCATTGAAAAATTGAATTATTATTCCATGAAAGGATACATAACTTACCATTCTTTGAAACTAATAAGTAAAATTTTATTGACCATATTATTTAAGAGCAGTAGATGAAATTTGTATGAATTGTTTTTTTATATGGCCATCATGTACTCTACAAAAAAACTTAATGTAAATAAAGGTATCTTATATTAATATTTAACAAAATAATAAAAATATTAGTAATTACTACACAAATCATGTTACCTCTTTACAATTCAGCATAACATATGTATGAGCTCTATGCAGTTCTTCATCTATAATACATTGTTCATGATAACCACCAAAACCAAAATCAGGCTAATGGAAAACTAAAAATTGATGTTCTGTGAAATCATATACATTTTTCCTGTTTTAACCCATGAGATTATGTTTTTAAGGATATTTTGACTAAAAAAATAAGAGAAAAAAATTGAAATTTCCTCCTCTAATTATGCTTTTTCAATCACCCGTTCAACTGATGCTTTTTTATATACTTTATTCATTAATTTTTTCTTACATATCTCAAATGGATACATCAACTGAAATTATACTGGCCCTCCACGTTTATCCTCATATAGAAAATGCAGTATTAAATGATCTATGGAATCAAAGAATCCCAGTGGGAATATTTTCTCCAATTTACACAGAATTAAAACAATAACTTTTTATAGAAAACTCAATTCATCATAATCTAATGTTTCCACACAAATATATCAGAAAAAATATGATATTTTGGTCAAAACATCCTAGATTGAAGAATTCAATAGCCCTCTAAGACCAATAGGTAGTAATCTTTTAATTTTGAAATGACAGTCATGACTTTTTAACTTATTAATATGCCTATTTCTAATACAATGAGACAAATTAGAAGCATAATTATCTAGTAACCTCAAATATCTAATCCATTGGTAGAATAATAAATAGATTTATTTTGTAATTGTGTAAGATTCTTTTGGATTCATTAATTTGTGTGATCTTTCATCTTCAAATAATTGAAGTTTGGGACGTCTGCAAATCTAGAAAGATCTAACTATTACTTTAATTTATCATTGGTCTTACTACGTTTGTCCAACATGGTATAAAATATTTTATAAAAAAAATCTTCTCAATATTCATTACATATAACATATGACGAAACAAAAATCATATAAATATGGAAGATCCCAAAAAATGCTCCACTTTATCTAATTATGATCTCTCCCAAAACCATTTATTTTTTGTTCATTTATGGTTGGTCCAAAATTAATAGGAGGTAATTTAGAGATAATAGCTTATACCTGATTACCTGAGAGTATCATTAGAGGTTTTTCTATTTAAATTCGACCTTTTGTAAAATTATTTTTTTCCCTTAAAAAATGGTGATCCAATAGAAGAAATATCCTCTGAAAATAAAAATATTTAACCTTTCTCCCATTACCAAGAATAAATGTTTATTTATCATCTATGTAGTATGGACATGATTTTAGACCATGTTTTCTCTATCAAGGTAACATACCATAAGCTTGAAATTTACTAATCTTCCATAATAATGCAGCCTTCACTATAAAATTATGATCTTCAACGATATAAAAATAGTCACACCATTATTCCATAATGAAATTATCTCATCAAATATTTTATTCAAATAAACATTAATATTATTCTTTAGATGTCTTAGAATTAATATAATAAAATATATATATATATATATATATATATGGTCCCTTCAACAACATCTAAGGAGGTAAGTTTTAAGAGGTAATGAAAATAGGCCAACAAGAATATTGATTTCCATAAGAACCAAATAGACAAAAACCATTAGTATAAAGGAACAACCATATGTTATAATGTTCTAAAGCAAAAGAAGGATGTGTCTTATGAAACTGTTTCCATGAATTACCATCACATGGATGATTTATTCTTTTACTAACAGAAATATTTGATTTATGTCAAGTTATCAATCAATCTATGTTGCGAGACATAAATAAATGATGTAAATGAAATTTAATTGAAAAGTACCTCAACTCTTTCATAGGAACTCTAGAATTTTCTTATTGTGCCTCTTTATAACTCAATTCTCCACATGTTGTAAAATTAACCAAGGACTAATAATCACCTTAATATAAGATGAATTCATTTTAACATTCATGGATTTTCTGATAACTAAGACCCAAATTATGAACAACCGCTTTCTTTCATAGAAACTTGCAAGAAATTTATTTTCATCAGGAAACACGATTTAACCAAAGATAAAATATAATAGAAAAAAACAATTTGAAATTCCAAAATATGATTTAATAGCCATAAATTTTGTAATGGATTTAATTTTTCTCATTTGGAATCCCGGATACAAGGCCTCCTCAATAGATTTCAACAAATTGTAAAACAGGGAAGTTTCTGATTTAGGATTTGGAATATAATTCTGAGTTATTGTTTTAGGAATAGATAGACCAGTGGCCTCATGTACTAAATTCTAAAATTATGGATCCAGAATCAAAAAATTTGCATTTTCTAATAAATTATTTTCACCATGTTGATACCAAAAAATATAGTCATTCCAAAAACAAAAATGAAAAGGATTAAGTTCAACATTTTCAAATATTTTGAATCTCCTAATATCACATTTTGGACATGGACATTTAATTATTCATTTAGAAACAAAATCTTAACTTGATGGTGTAAATGATATAAAGGTTTTAACACCTTCAATGTAGACAGGAATTATACCATATCCATTTAGATTTTTTCAATGATTTATCCAATCATGATCATGTAATAGAAACTGGTCTCTACTTACTACCTCCATAGTTAACTAAAAAACAACATAAATAAGAATAATTATTACTAATCACTTTGACTAGTTATAAATTATTATGATATTTTAACCCCTTGAAATATTTAATGGAATATGATCAGAGTGAGTTGTTGGGTTAACACTGAACTACGGTGCCCATAGAGTTTCTACTCATATAGAAAAAAAATTAAATATATTATATAAGACATATGCTATTTTTTGAAAATAATAGAATATCTCTTGAATTATGTCTCATATGAGAAATTTTAAACCATTGTTGGGGTCAAGATGTGGGGTTTTCCTTAAGAGCGATATAGAATTTGTGAGCATTGGGTGTTTAGTTACATTTCTCATGAGGGTAATTCATTTAATATTATTATTATAATTTCTTATTAAAATTTAATGTATCTTTCAAACTGTTTATTTTATGAAAAATCATAGACCACTTTTGGGTTTGGGATTTGGGCTTACCCTAGATGCAGCATTACATTTGTGTGTGTCAAATTTTTAGTAACATTTCACCCAAGGGTAATTTATTTAATATTTTTATTATAATTTATTATAAAAATTTAAATTATCTCTCAAAATTTGTATTGTATGAAAAATAGGAGACCACTGTTGGGTCCGGGATGTAGGTTTTACCCCAGATGTGGCATATCATTTTTTTATTCAAGACTTTGGTACCATCATGCATAATGGTAATCTCATTTAATATTTTTATTATAATTTCTTACAATAAAAATTAAAGAATCATTGTAATGGTGTATTATATCATAAATATGCGACCATCATTAGATCAGGGATGGTGGGCTTACCCTAGGTGCGATATAACATTTCTGAGCATCCAGTGTTTCGTAACATCGCACTCGAGGGTTAAATTTTTAATCTTTTATTAATATTATTTATATATATATATATTAAAGAATTAAAAAAATTATAAATAAAAATTATTTTAATCAATATAACATATACATAAATTATTTTGAGTTTTTAATAGTTATTACTTTTTAAATTTTTTTTAAGGCTTGATAAATAAATTGTATTTATTAGAAATATTTTTTTAATATTTAGAATTTTATAAAATTAATTGTTAATTAATACTAATTATTTATTATTTATATTTAATTTTTTAATAAATATTACTAGAATTTAACTATTATTAGTATTTCATATTTTTTCTCTTACAAATTTTTACATACTTCCATAATTTTCTCAAATTTTGAAATTATTAATAATAATTTGTAATTAACACTAATATTTACTATTTATTAATAATATTGACTAATTAATTATTAATTATTATAATTTATGTAATTATTACTATTAATTATTTAAATTATTATTACATTTTTAGAAATTACTATATATATCATGATTTCTTAATTAATATAAATACATCAAATATATATTCTAACTCTTTTTTAAACAAATATACAAATATGAAATCTATATAAAAAAATATGTGTATATATATATATAATTTATAATTAATTTTACTTATATTTATTTTTGATTTTAAATAAATTTGATTATATTGAATTAATAATTTATATAAATAATTAATAAATAATTAATAAATACTTTTGAGTTAATATGTTTGAAATATTATTTATTTCAAATTGGTATTTATTTTGACTTAATAATTTTTACCCTAGTTGCATTATAACAGTTGTGTGCATCAAGTGTTTTTACAACATTTATATGAATTATTAATAATTATTATCTTAATTAATACAACAATTATATGAATTACCGGGAATTTCTAATAGTTGTTATATTTTTTTATATTTTTTTACAAATTATTATTATTATTTTATAATTAACACTAATATTTAAAATTTATTAATAAGAATGAGTCAATAATTATTAAATATTATAAATTATTTAATTATTTTTATATATTATTTAAATTAATACTGCATTTTTAATAATTAATATTTTTACAAATTTTTAATAATTCTTTGTATTTGTTATATTTTTAAAAAAAATATTACAAAAAAATATCATAATATTTATGAACTAAGTTTTTAATAAATATTACATATTTTAAATTGTTATTGTTTTTTCATTAAATAACACTTTTAACATTTTTTTATAAAAAAATTATTATAAATAATATTTTTTTAAAGAAATCACCTCTTACAAAAAAAATTGACACCCAAATATAATGATATAAGAATTGTTAAATTAATTTATATGTTTTAAGTTGAATTAACCCTCAAATAAAATAATTGACACTCAATTAGAAATCTATTTTAGAATACAAGCATTATAAGAATTATAAAACAATTTTGGTGATCGATTTTGGGTGTTAAATTGTTTCAAAGTCCCTTTTATCCATGGAATAACATTATATGGGATGTCTTCATATCCATTAACATGTGACTTCCCTTATAATGTTATATTTTAGAGAATAATTTTGGTGAACACAGACTCATTTATTCATGGCATCTAAAAGCCCAAACCAGTGGATCACTTCTCTTGGTGATCAATTTTGGAATAAAAGAATTATAAAACAATTGACACTCAAATATATATATATTAAACCTAAAACAAAATTAAATAAAATCCTAAAAAACAATTGACACCCAAATAGAAACTAATAAATTTATATTAACCCTAAATATCAAATAAATTAAAAAATTGGTAAATTTATTAACCCAGGTTTTGACTAGACCAATATTCATAAGATTTAACCGAAATACACAAAAATAAAAAAGAAGAATAAACCCATAGTTTATACCTAGAAATCCGAGCGGGGAGACATTGTTTCGTGGTTGTGAGGGAGCAGAGGAGTGGCGTGGTGGAGTGGTGGGGTGGTGTGGCAGTGGGGTAGCGTGGTGACACGGCAGAGCAGTGTGGTGGAGTGGTGAGGCAGCATGGTGGAATGAGGAAAAGTAAGGGAGGAGTCGTGGATCGGTTATACGGGAGAGGATGAATAAGATAGGAGGAAGAAGAATGGGGTCACATAGGTTAAATGAAATTATTATTTATGAAAGACTATCTGCATTGAATTTAATTCTGTCGTAAAGAGTCATTTGGTTAAAAATATTTGCGATGGGGATTGAATTATGTCACAAATACTTCTGAGTTGATGGGTATTTGCAACGGAAGTACCAATCCATCTCAAATTCCCATCACAAATGTGCTTGGTGTTGGGAAGTGGGAATCCCCACCAAAATTATTTGTGATCGAAAACTTATTCAATCACAAACAATCTGAGTCTGTGGACTATTTTTTATGTTTCATTTGTCTATCATAAATGACCCATTTCAAATAGTAGAATTTATAGTAGTGGTATGAGATCAGAATTATTAATATCCTTGTTTTCATTTATTATTATGCATAATTCATGCTCTCGGTTTGAGTTTATTATAGAATTCTCCGGATTATTTATTCCTATGATATTATGTTTACCATGTTTATGTTTTTGAAAGATTTAGTTATATTCTTCCCTTATTAATCATTTGAGCCCACCCCTTCTTATGTTTCCATTTCCCTAGTTCATGAAGAAAATTACAACACATGATATTCCTAATAGGATATATTTTGTATAATTTGTGGGAGATATTGAGGAATTTTATGGATTAAGTAGTTTCTTATATAGTGGGAAAAATATCTATTAGTTGATAAATAAATGGGTTTCATTAGTTTTTTTTATAA